>PVKZ01000282.1:1006628-1022282 GCA_004027375.1 Macroglossus sobrinus
GGGGGGGGGGGGGGGTTCTTGGAGATCCCCATCTGAGGCCCCGCCTGGAGCTGTGGATCTGGTGACTCCAGGGACAAAAATTCGTCATAGTATTTCATCCCCAGGCTAGCTCCCCCATTGCCAGTCTCTGGAATCCAACACAGCCCAGCCCTGAGAGTCTCCCCTGAGCCTCCGGGTGATCTGGCTGTCTCCGCTCCCAGCTAAGCCCTGAAGGTGTGGGCAGATCAGCAGATCTCTCTGCCCCTCAGACTTAGCTCCCTCCTACAGCTGGGAAAGCAGGAGGCACTGGGTGCTCCAAGAACTCACAAAACCTTCCCTGGGGACTACCTGCCATTCTGCAGTCACTGGGCTAGACATTTTACTTACATTTAATAATGTTACATCTGTTATTGAACCCATCTTAGAGAGCAAAATCGAGGCTCAAAAAGCACAGTATTAAAACAACTATTAAGTGGCATAGCTAAGACGATTTAGACCAGTTTCTGTCAGACTGTAAACCCTTTCCACCTGATCAGGACTGTCTTCTATGTGCCTGGCTCTGAGTTAGACACTAGGGTTGGGGCCAGGAAAGGACTTTAGTCAGGTGTGGTCCTGCCCTCCCCAATTTTCCAAAAGTGGTCTGGCGCTGTGTGGTTAGCTTCGTACTCAGGTTTCCGGGCCTCGTCTTTGTGATAGCACATTTATAAATGGTTTCCCTGTTCTGGTTCTGGCTTGAAAGAAAAATTTCTTAAAATATTTAGTAGCAAAGTAGATATCACCTTCATGGGTGCATCCAAAACAGCCTCTATTTCCTGTAAACGTTATTTTGGTGAGGATTTATGGACCTGTTGGAATAAGTTGTAGCTTACAAATTTTTTTAAAGCATTTATAAATGAGGTTCCTCATAGTCATGTTTTATTCAATGTTTAGTGAGCACATACTGTTTGCCAGGCCCACTGGAGATACAGACATGAATAAGACAGTTCCTGAGAGGCTTGAAATGTCTCTGTAAGCCCCTTGCTATGAGAAATATAACAAGTCTTTTGTAACATGTAAGAACCTGGAGGCCCAGAGAGCTTGAGTGTCTTATCCAAAGTCACATAGCTGCAAGTGACAGACCTGGGACTTGGTCTGTGGCAGTCTCCTGGGACGTGATAAGTTGAGGGGAGGGTCTTTTATTACCAAACCAAGCCAGCAGTAGAGGTCTGAAGCAGCAGCTCCTAGCAACTCAGCACAGACCCTCACATATTCCAGGAGATGCCTTCCCATATTCCCTCACCAGTATTCATTTGTCCATACCTCCTCCTTGAGAACACCAGCTTCCCCAGCCTGGCTTGGCCTAGGGGATGCCCTGCTCAAAAGAGCCGATGTCACAGCCCCCTGAGAGAGAAGCAGGTAGAAGTCAGGCTGAGGGCAGCCAGAGGTGGCTGGGAGTTGAGCAGGTTGTGGCCTCTCTCAGAACACTGCGACTCCAGGGGCTCATAGCCTAGATGGAGGTTCCCTCTCTGGCAGGGGTGGGGCACAGATTGGCTGCATGCTGGAGGTGGCAGGGAGAGAAGCAGGGACGTAGCCCTCTGAGTGTCTCTTGGAGTCACACCAGCCGCAGCTGCAAATGTTTGGCTGACCCCCTGAGTGAGTCAGGGGGTCTGGAAAGGTGACTCAACTGGTGGCCAGGCAGAAAGGAATTGATCTTCCCTCCCAGGCTTAGGTAGTGCTGGGCGAGCATTGCCTTCCAACAGCGCTCAGTGCCAGAAGCCGGGATGGGTGGGGAACATGTGCCTCGGCCTGCTGGAAGCTGGGTGGAAGCTGGCTTCTGCCACTGCCACCAGTCCGTACATCTGAGTCTCGACTCTTAGACGATGCCCCTGTGCTGAGTGCCCTGACATTGGGCCCCAAGTGCCTCTGGGGAAAGAGGTGTCTGGTGCAGGCATGAGCCTGAGCCACACCGAGTCTCTCCTCTGGGGCTGGGGCTGGGGCCAGCCTGAACAATGGACACTGTTTCCATTCATCACCTTGGGTAGGACCCAGAAAGTTTACTTTTTCACACCCAAATTGCTGAGTGCCTAGCCGGGCACTGCCCCTGACTTGCCTAGTCAGTTCCTGGCAAGCCTGTTTTCCCAGCTAGGCCGCAGTAGGCTCCCAGGAATGTTCTGGACCTTGTCTACCCTGTTCAAAAGGGGTCAGGAATTTGAAGGAAGGAATATGCAAGGTTTTGCCTGGGACTCTTGTCTGCTGTGCTCCTGTTCTGCGAGCCTCTGATTGCAAACATGTGATTACAAACGTGCAATAGATAGATCAGAAATTATAGTGGGAACAGATACTTGTAATCCTGTGTGGGTTCTCAAAGAGACTGTGGGTTATCTCCAGAGGAACGCTCACGGGACTGACAGACTGGGGCCAAGAGACCTTCTGAAGCCAGCACGAGCCTGAGCCTGGGGCTGGTCAGGGTGGAGTGGGGTGGTACAACTTCCGATCCAGAGAGGTCAAGTGTACAGACCAGCATCTTATGAATGGACCCTGGTAATATAAGGCCTTGGTGGAGGAGATGCCCCAGGAGAAGATGCTACCACTGAAACCCCATTAGCCCATCTCATTTAAGGCCCCAGGCCACCCAGGCAAGCCCTCTTTGAAGAAGAAGGAATGACTGTTGACATAGCTGGTCAGAATCACTGATTCTGAAAACAGAGTCGATTATAATTTATACCGACTTGATATTATTTCCATGGATTAAATGTCTCTCCCTTCAATCCCCAGACTGAAAACATTGTTGCTGCTGCTCACAGCTCTGTCTGGCTGGTAAAGGGATACTTGTCCATCTGTGGTCATCTTGTGTGTCCTCATGTGGCTTTTTGCTAGAAGGTACTGCACTTTCTGAGAGGCCTCAGACAGGCTTTGCAGTTAACAGTGGGCCCCAAAAGAGCAATTCAGCTTCCATTTGGCCCACACTTACTGCACTCATCCTTTCTGTGCAGGAGCCCTCAGGAGCTGAATAGATTCCCAAGTCTGATAAGAAAGTACATGCATCCTGGGAGGTCACAAGTAATTGTGTAAGAGGGTCAGGGATGCTGTATAGTATTCTGGAAATACAGCAGAGGTGACACCTTCCATTAGTGCCTAAGGAAACAGGAGCAATCACAGAGGGCTTCCCAGAGGAGGTGACTTGTGAACTGGGCCTTGGAGAATGACTGGATCCAAAAGAGCACTCTTTAGAGAGGGAAGTGAGAAGAAAGGCGTGGAGTATGGAGTGGTGTGTTTGTAGAAGGAAGAAACCAGAACAGGGTTTGTGGGAGGGACCAGTGGACAGCGAGAAAGGAGAAATGAGTAGGGCTAGATTGTAAAGATCCTCAAGTCTGTAGTCCAAGATTTGATGTGCTCATTTGACAAATATTTATTGGGCCACTGTTATGTACCAGGCACAGGTGCTGGGCCCCAGCAGTGGACAAAACAAAGTCCTTGTCCTCATGCAGAGGTCTATTCAACTGGAGAAGACAGATAAATACATAACAAAATAAACATATCAGGTACATGCTATAGAGAAAATACTGCCAGGGAGGAGGGGGTACCCGAGGGGTGAATGTTGGAGGTGATCAGGAAAGGCTGATAGTAAGACAATGTTTGAGCAGAGGCTGAAGGAAGCAGCCCATGTGGAGATGGCAGAGGGTAGGGTGAGGTGTGGTGGGGGGCCTTTCAGGCAGAGAGAACAGCACCTGCTGAATCCCTGAGGCAGGAGCAGACCCTATTGGCCTCTATGGTCCACAGGAAGTAGATTTATTTTTAGTTTATATTATATTTTTAATCAGAGGCGTGATATTGGTAAGTATATGCTTTACAAAATGTTAGTCCTGGAGTTGGTTTGAAAGAGGGTTGGGAGAGAGCGAAGCTGCAATCAGGGAGGCCTGTGATTCGATAAAAACCGGTCATTCTTTCTTTAATGTACTTATTCATTTGTTTATTCAACAAACGATTTTTGAATCTTACTAAGTGACAGGTACTATGTGGGGCTCTGGGAAGGACAGTGGTGAGGAGAAAGGACACACAGGTGGACTTCTCCAGGTGTTTGCCACTAGCAGGGCAGACAGACCAAGGCAGCTGTATGGGTGAGAGCCGGGGCTGGGGCCGGGCAGGGACCAGAGAGCAGAGGGCAACTTTGAGGGTCATTGTTGCAGTAGAAACCACAGAGATTTGTGACTAATTAGGTGTCAGGGACCAGGAGGAGTCCTGTTGAGAGCAAAATGAAATCCTTCTGGGAGGGGCGGAAGAAGAGAAAAACAGGCCAGGTGCTGCCAGCTGGGGGCTGCAGTTCCTGCTCTCCCAGGTGGAGCAGTTGCTCAAGGCACTGCAGGGACAGGCAGAGACGTGCAGGTCCCTCTTCCTTAGACCTCACAGACCCCGCCTGGAGCCCACAGCGCCTCAGCCTGCTCACCAAGCACAGGCTCTACAGACACTTGGGCCGTTCTCAGCCGCAGCAGAGGGTAAATCCATTTCAGATAGGTGAGAAGTTATTACTGACTGATGACCTTGAGAGATCACATAGACTCTCTGTGTCTCAGTTTGAGAATCTGTAAAATAGGTTGATAATAACTCCATCACAAGGCTGTAGTGGAAATCAAATGATAAAGGCTGTGAGAAGGCATGGTAAACAATAAAGGACTGAGCCAAGTTGCTCATGTATCCAGTGTGTGCTGGGAGTGGGTCAGTACTCACATAGGCATATACGGGGGTTGGCTTCAGGCGCTAATGTAGAACTGTTCCAGGCTTGCTATAAGCCTAGCAATGAGTAACACTGTCTCCTTGTTCTTTTTCTAGCTGGTTCTGAGGACATGGGGACCACAATCAATGGAGATGTGTTTCAGGTAAGCAAGATTCTACCTTAGCAGTGGTGGGGACGGACACTGAGATCTCAGGAACTTATTGCCCTATCATCAGTAGAATTAGGGCTTTCTGTCTTCTATTCATTGTGCCTGATGCATTGGGATGGGAACAAAGACATTTTAACGTGGGTTTTTTGTTTTTGTTTTTTTGTTTTTGGCCATGTAGGAGAAAGCGATGAGAAACAGGGACCACTAGAGACAGGTATTGATGGGCTATGGCCTCAGGCTGCCCATGGCGATGTCCTGCTTCTGGAGAGAGATAAAGTGGCCCACAGTGGCATGGACTGAAGGAAACACAGGGTTCTGCATGTGTTGGCCTTCCAGGCTGAACTTAGTGGCCATCTCTAACATATGACATTTTAACTGGGCAGGCCTTTGACCCAGAGATTCCACTTCTCAGAATTTTCCCTAAAGAAATAACTGGACAAGGACACCTAGAGTATTTGCAGGATGATGTATAATAGCAGAACAACTGAAAAAAAAAATCTAAGTGGGGACCTGGGTGGGTAAACCGGAAACCTGTGCTGCTATTAAAAAGAGCATCTGGAGCTTTCTGCATCGACTTGAAAAGTTACCTGCAATATACTAAATGGAAAAGCAGCTTTCATGATAATATGCTCAGTATGATCCTGCTCTTTGGTTTAGAAATATGTTTGCACAAAATATCTAAAAGGATATGTACCAACTGTTAACAGTGGTTAGCTCTGAGGTGGGGGTTGAGAAGGGATAAGTGAAGGGCTTTCACTTTCATTGTTTAAAAACTCTTTAAAGTAGTCCTATACCAGACACACACACACACACCCCTAGAACATTCTAGTTATTCTAGTTAAAGACTGCCTCTCTATGTACCCATCTAACCCTTCTCCCCTCATATATACATAAATTGGTTAAAAAATTCTTAGACTGTTGAATAACTACATTGTTACCTAAAACTCATATAATACTGTATGTCAACTGTAATTTAAAAAAAGTATTTAGACTTAGAAGACTTGGCCAGCAGATGGCGCCCCCAGGATGAAACAAAACTTTCACTGGCTGAGCCTTAATTTCCACATGACTGGATCAAAGACCCTTGCCCCTGGGGCTGCAGCTGCCTCCCTGTGGAGGAGCTAGCCTCCTGAATCCTGGTGAGAATAAACAATACTTTCTTATGTAAGAGAGATGGGCTGGTACCTTCTACAGGGAAACTGGCCAAGTTCCATTTCTGGAAAATTACTCAACTATCTGCAAGCTAGATAAGTCAACCGCTAGGGTGTTAGGACTTCATGTCTCTGTGGGCCTGAAAGCCCCAAATACTCAGCATTTCCTCCTGTTCGGTTTGGTATGTCATTGAGACCCAGGCTTCCCCTACTCCCTGGACACACTCAAAGGTCTGTGTCCTAAAGTGAAGTGGAGCTGGAGAAGCACCTGAAACTGCGGAAGTATCTAGAACACTATGAAGAGGATATTTTTTTCATTTTCTATAGATTAATATCCAAGGCCTTCTTCCCCCATACTCTCCAGCCAAGGCCTTTCGCGTGGCGGATCTGAGGAATCTTAGGTCTCCTCCCAGTCTGGGTGGGAACTCTTACGCTCACTGATGCCAGTAACAACCACAGGTACATTTATTTGTAAATCATTACACATCTGGGGCATCCTAAAAACCTTATAGGAGGGGTCACAGATGAGGCCAGTCACTCAGAAGCCAGGTCCACCCAGACGCCCTGCTTCTGATCAGACACCTTTTGTATCACATCCTTGTTGCTGGAATGTACAGGCCACAGCAGCCTGGTGGCAGGTGTCAGGCCCCTGCAGACCTTCTTTAGAACTGAACATGGAGCAGGGTCTGGCTTGTGCTGCAGAAAGAAGAGAAGCCTTGCCCGCTCAACACTTTCAAGGGTTTGGGACAGAGCTTTTTTGCTATATATACATATTTTTTATGGAGGCCTGTGGGCCACTAGGGGGTTCAGCCAGGAACCTGGTGCTCAGCAAGGTGTAAGGACAAGCCTGCTAGAGGAGAGGTAGGAGGCCCCTTGAGCACTCCCTCCTCCTGCACAAATTCTCTCCCTTCCCCCCCCCCTTCATCCCCCTTTGAGCTACTTAGAGGAATCATCAGCTCAGCTTAGCTTAGCTTTAGCTGATCAACCCCAAAGGCGGATGTGCCTCATCCTCCTGTCTGTGTCTGGAGTCACAGAACAAGCTCAGACAGCATGGCCCACAGAGGTGCTCATGTGGTATCTAGCAGAGGGGTTTTGCAGGACAAGAATGCTGGGGAGCTGGAGCAAGATAAGCCTAGCCCTGACTGGAGCCTCCTGCCTTTTACTCCTGGCCATTCCTGACCCCCTCTCTCTCTAGCTTGGGAGGGGTTCAGAACATTCCTGCAGCCGCTTGGTGAGTCCTCCTGGGGCTGCCAGCTCTCATGGCAGCTGACCTAATTTCCTCACTGAGACATTCAAGTGATTAAACAGGAGCCCTGCTGTGGCTGCCACCCCCCCACCCCGTACCCTCCACTCACTGGCAGAGGCAGGGCCAGGAAAACAAGTCCATAGTGGCTGGAGAAGAGGACCCAGCAAACAGCTTCTCAGGACTTTGACTGCTGGCAACATCACTGTGACTTTCCTGATCGTGGTGCAGTGTGGCTGACACGCGGCAACAATGAGCCACACAGCCTGCCAGCCCTCTTGTATGCACACCTGCTACTGGTACAGGGTTGCATGGCAATTGTTGCACATGGGCCCTGCTTCCCACTCTGAGTGGGATGTTGCAATTCTCATTTAACAGGTGATAAAGCACAAGAAGCTCAAGGAAGGGACTCTCAAAGGTCCCACATCTATGAGTGACAGGAAGGGACTTAAAGCCCAGTCCCCCTGATGGCATTCCTGCACCCTCCACAACACTCTGTAGGCAGCCACTCGCTCCTTCACTGAGTCAGCTCATGTTCTCTGAGTGCCACATGGTGCTGGGGTGGTGGATATAGAGGCAAATCCAGTGTCTATTTGTCCTCAAGGAGTTCCCTTCTAACAGAGGACAGAGACCTGGGAAGGAGGGATGGTAGTACAGATGGCAGGGGCTCAGGGACTAGGATAGTAAGAGGAGCTGAGAATCTGGTTTTTACTGTGTGTCAGGCACCACCCAAGAGCTTTACATGTAACAACTCATTTCACCCTCCCAATACCCCTACCTTGTAGGTTCTGTCATTGTCCCCATTTTACAGATGAGGAAGACGATGCACAGAGGGATTAAACTTGCTCTGGTGACACAGCTGAGAGAAGCTGGGACTTGAACCAGGCCTACGCACCAGGTGCTGCACTAAAGCCACAGAGAGTGCAGCCACAGGGAGTGCCACAGAGAGGGGGTGCTGGAAGTGGTTTTGAGACTGCCCAAGGGGATGTGGGTGGTCCAGCCTGAGGGGACAGCATGTGAGAAGGTACAGAGGGTAAGACAGTAGATCCCAGCTGACACAGCTCCCAGCCAGCACATGTTAGTGGGCCTGGACACCGGCAGGAAGTGGAGGAGGCAGACCCAGCTCAACCAGGGCCCGAGGCCTAGGGCATGGCCA
Source organism: Macroglossus sobrinus (assembly GCA_004027375.1). NCBI lineage: Eukaryota > Metazoa > Chordata > Mammalia > Chiroptera > Pteropodidae > Macroglossus > Macroglossus sobrinus. Next base: position 1,015,017 of record PVKZ01000282.1, read on the forward strand.
CCTCCAGGCACGACGTGCTTGGAACACACTGAGTGGTGCCTCTGGATGTGCAGCTGTTCCAGGGGTTCCAAGCAGCCATTCAAGGCTGCTCCCCTACCCAGACTGGGGCAGGAAACAGCAGAAGAATCTGGATGGCATCAGACAACCTGGGCTTCATGTCCAGCTTTTTCTAGTCAGAGGAACTTGGTCCAGTCTTTGTGCTGAGCTGGATATCTCATTCGTAGAATGGGGATTAGAGGCCTTGTCCTGCTGTCCCCACAGGTCTGTGGAGAAAAGCACTCTGCAGACTGAGAAACTTCTTATAAATTCCTGATCTTGCCACTGAGTGAGCCCAGGGGCATGTGTATGGGTAAGAGGGAGAGATGGGGGATGGGGGATGGGTAGGGCAGTAGGGGGAAGGGGTGACAGAAGGTGACTTTGGTCCCTATTGGCTACTATGTGGCCAGTATGTTCATACCCAGGAATTCAGTTAGAATCCTGGCTCTGTCAGTTCCTGACTGGGTGACCTTGGGACTTTGGTATTAGACATTTCCTGCCAGTAAAACAAAGATAATAAAACCCATCATGTAGGGTTGTAAAGATCAAAGAGGTCCATTTAATTGCAAGTTCCCTGCAAGTTCTAAAGCTTTATAGACTGGGAGTCTTCATTTTAGGGCAAGCTTTGTGGAGATGGTGGGCCCTAAAGGATGCATAGGATATGACTCCTGCCCAGAGGACTTTCCTTGCCCACCTCTCCTACCTTGTGTCCCCTGAAACTCCGTATTCAGAGTTTCCCAAAGGCATCAGCCCCACATGGTCCTTATGCTACTGGCTCTTGGCCCAAAATGCCCTTCCCCATCTTCTCCCATCTTACTCTGCTCCCCAGTCTAGAATGGGTGTACCCTCACTTGTTCCCTCGCTTTACTTGACCTGTGTCACAACACATCCCCCAGCTATGGTCCTCATTTGTGAGGGACTCCCCCTGCCAAGCTCCCGGCTCATGGCCTGTCTGGTTCATCCCTGTCCCCAAGCCTGAACATGTTAATTCATTCGATAAATGTTCTTGAACTCCTCCTATGGCCAGGCCCTCCCTCTTCTGGATACTATATACAGACAGGCAGTCTCTGTCCTCAAGGAGCTCACTTTCTTGGAGGGAAGAGACAGAAAGTAACCACTAAAAAAAACCAGTCGTTTCAGAGTGGAATAGGTGCCATGAAGAAGATAAAATGGCAGCTGGGTAAACACATGCACACAAAAGTAACTGTGGTTGTCTGCAGACGGGACTTGTATAGGATTGGGCAGGGGTTCTGTCAGCTGGGCCTCAGGTCTGGGTTATTCCCCAAAGTGGATGGAGTGAGGCTTACTCAACAGCAGTGCTCAATTTGTGTCCTCCAGATTCAAGCCCTGGAAAGGCCCCTCGGATGTCGTGAGACTTTCTAAACTCAAGAGTAGTGCTGTGCGGGAAAGGAAGATAAGCTCTGCTCAACCGCGCCCCCCCCCAAGGGTGGGCCTAGATCTGGATGCCAAGCTACACCACCCTGCCCTGGGCCTTCCCTGCCCTGTTCCCAGACAGCCAGAGGTGCTGTGTGCTCCTTCCCTCTGGCTGCCCACACCCGTTGGCCAAATGCTTTCTGACCTCCATCCATGCAGACACTGATTACTGAGCACTGACTGTGTGCCCAGGACAGTGGTGGGTATGTTGGACAGAGGGCATGTCAGACACAGCTGTGTGGAGAGAAACATTAACTCTACGATTCATGGCAGTTTTGATGAGCACTTGAAGGAGGAGCATACAGAACAATGAAAGGAAGGAACAGGAATTTGGAGGCTAGAAGTGAGGTCCTGGCCTGCCTACTGGGAGTTTGGTGTCCAGCAGGAGATCCTTTGTAGAAGGTGAAGGCTTTGACAGAGTGCAGCAGAGGAGGCCTGCAAAATCTTCTTGGGATTGGGAACTATTCCAGAGCTAGTGACTTTTGAGCTGGAAGCTCATAGAATAGAATAAGATTTCATCAGCTGGAGAAGGGAGGGGATACAGTTGTAGGCTGAGAGCGAAGACGGGCCGCAGAATTGTATGGGATGTATGCACACAGGAGTGTGGAGTGCATGCAGAGTGCCAGAGAATTGGGAAATGGGGCTGAATCCCAGATGTAAAAGGTCTCTCTGGCTTGGCAAGACCAGAGGGAAGCCACATCCTTACTGGCCTGAGCTCTCAACCCCAACATTAGAGTCCCTGTCTCTGGCAGGTGGTGTGGAGAAGTGGCCAGAGCCTATCCTGGGAGTCAAGAGGTCTGGACTCTGGCCCTGGCTCTGCACTACATCATGTCATCTATCTTGGCCTCAGTTTCCTCCTATAAAATGGGAATGAATAATAAGAAGAATTCTAGCTACTGTCATTGAGCCATCATTCCATGCCAGGCACTCTTTAAGTGTCTTGCTAGTATGGTTGCACCAAATCCTCACAATAGCTCTTAGAGATAGTTTTATTATTATTCCATTTTGGATGAGAGAACAGGCCCAGCAAGGTTCAATGACTTGCCTGGGCTATATGCATATCCAGTATGTGGTAGAGGTGGGGTTTGAACTCAGACACTCTGGCTAAGAAGTCCAAATTCTTTACCACAATCCTAGCCACAACCTTCCTGCCTATCAGGGCTACTTGTTCACTCAGCAAATATTTATTATTTGCTATGTGCCAGGCACTGTGCTGGGTGCTGAGGACACAGCAGTGAACAGGACAGACAAAGTACCCATCAGCACAAAAATGAGATTCTGATGGAGGAGACAGACAATGGACAAGTGAACATACTATAAAGTGAGATAATTTTTAACTGTGTGTTATTGGGTAAATAAAACTGTAATAGTGTGACTTTATTGATAGTAACACAACAGATTCACTGTGTGCCAAGAAGCATTAGAAGTTCTTTACATTTTTTTTTTCATCCTTATTATCAACTCTAAGGAGTGGTTACTCTTATTTAGTCCACTTTATGAGAAGGAAAGTGAGGCACAGAGAGTTGAGGAACTTGCCCAGGGTCACACAGGGGGAAGGGTTGCTGTGGCACCAAGTGCAAAAGAGAGTGAGAGTGAATTTGTTTGAAATGTGAGGAGGTGTCCTGGTCCTTGGCGAAGACGGGGCAGATGGGTGGGCTGATGCACGGCTATGTATTTGTGTCCTAGGAAGCTAATGGCCCAGCTGACGGCTATTCTGCCATTGCCCAGGCTGATCGGCTGACACAGGAACCCGAGTGCATCCGCAAATGGAGAGAGGAGCAGAGGAAACGGCTGCAAGAGCTAGGTGAGGACAGGGCTGAGGCTGGAGTCCCTCGTTCCCAGGCTCCCAGCTGGGTTGGCTGTTTGGGACATGGTGGGGGTGGGGAAGCCTCAGGGCATATGGGGCCCCTTACTGCCTTAACATGGGAATTGTGTGGGGATGGGGCCTGAGGGGGAGAAGAAGCAGCCAGGGCAGACCTCCCATCCTTACTGGAAAGCTGCCACTCATTCTTCTGTGGGGGTTATAGATGCTGCTTCCAAGGTGACAGAACAGGAGTGGCGGGAGAAGGCCAAGAAGGACCTGGAGGAGTGGAACCAGCGCCAGAGTGAACAAGTTGAAAAGAACAAGATCAACAACCGGTGAGAGGAGCTATGGGGACACCCGGGGGTTGTGGAGACAGGAGGAGGCTATGGGAATAGTGAGAGAAGCTATGGTATATGGTACTGTCTTGAAAATGGATGATTTGGTAGAAAGAACATGAAAGAGAAGCTGAAACACCCAGGGCTGCTCCTCTTGGTTGCCTGTAGAGATCAGAGCCCTGAACTTCAAAGAGTTCTGGTGCACTTCACCTCGTTACTACAACAGAGAAAAACAAGAACCCGGGATGTGAGCCAGACTGTACCGGGGCCCAGTGGGCAACAGCTAGGCCTGGGTCCTCTGTAGCCATGGTTAGTGTCACAGCGTGCACAAGCCTGGCTGGGAATGAAGAACTAATCTGGGTACTGGATTCTGTTGCTTGTAGAAATGACAGTGCTCTGACCCAGAGTTGCTACAGCATTAAAGCTTGTGTAACTATAACTGAAAAGCCAGGGGTAGGACGGCAAGCATAGTGGGCTCAGGGGCTAAAACAAAGTCAGTTGGCATCCACTTTTACTGTATCTCAGCTCTTCTTTCCTCTATGGTGCCTTCATTCTTGGGCACATGCCCCTAGGATAGAGGTGAAGGCGGCCACCAGCAGCTCCAGGCTTCTGCTCTATTCTCTTGAAAATAAAATAGCCTTTGCTCCCAATAGCTCTAGCATAAGTTTTTGACCTGGCCCTCATTGGTCAGGCATGGATTAGGACCAGTGACTGTCCCAGGGGTTGGAGGACTCTCTGATGGACCCATCCTGGGCCATAGTCCCATTATCCGGATTGTGCATGGGGTCAGTCCCATCCAAACCACAGGGACTGAAGTTGGGGCAGTCTGATCCTGCAAAGGACAATCAGGGTATCCTGGAAGAAAGGGGATGAATGTTGGGCAGTCAAAAACAGCAGATGCCACCAGAAAACACCTTCATGGAAATGGTCTCAGAGTATTTCTGAGATGCTGCACAGAAGCCGTGCCTCTGAGGCTATGCTCTTCAGGGTACCAGGCCTGCCAGGAAGGGAAAAGCCAGCTCTAGAAAGCCACCATACTTCTATTCAAGAAGCTGCTGCATTCCAGGCTCTGGGCTGGGTACCAGAAGACAGAGATGAGAGGGACCCAGTCTGTATCCTCAAAGAACCCAGAGGAGAGAAATATTCCTGTCCAGCTGAACTCAACAGTGGGGCCCTCTGCAGGATGCTGTGGAAGGGACCTGTGTGTCTGGGGGACTGGGCTTTGGAGGATGATTAGGGGTTTATCAGGGGAAAGAGGAAAATCTAGACTAGGGAACAGAATAATATGAAAGGACATTGTGTCTTGGGCAACAGGGAGTCAGGGAGTGGTGAGAGAGAGGTCACCTGTGCAGGGCCTTGAATGACAGGGTGGGCAGACAGGGGTGGTGGGGAGCCACTGAAAGTTTGTGAACAGGAGGAATAATGTTTTAGAAAAGGCACTCAGGTGGGCGGTGGAGGATCCCCACTCTGGGCTCTGGATCATTCATTGCTGAGCCATCTGGAACTGTGCTAACACCTCTCTAACTGGAGGTACTAACGCTATCTCTCTTTCTCTTTAACCTTCTGCCTGTCTGTCTGTCTTGTCATCCTGTTTTCCCCCACCTAACCCCTTTCCCTCAAGGATTGCTGACAAAGCATTCTACCAGCAGCCAGATGCTGATATCATCGGCTACGTGTACGTGGGTCTCCTTTGCTCCTCTGTCTGGGGGCGCTGGAGAGGGAGAGGCCCCTGTGTGTGGCTGGCAGTTTCTTGAGTCATCTGCCTATGGGGTTTAAGAATATGGCTTTGGGGGCAATGACCAGAGTGGAAGCTGAATCCCCAGCGCAGTGCAGTACCTTCATCCCTCCAGCAAATGCTGACTGAGGTCTATTCTTCAGGAGGCAGCTTTGCTAAATCCAGAAAGAGAAAAGAGAAGAATGTACTGGCCATCCCTTTGGGGAGGGGTGAATGGCAAAACAGCCTCTTGGGGGTGAGAGGTGGGGTGAAGAGGTGTCTGTTGGACAAAGCAAACAGAGTGCCAGTACAAACTCATCCCTTCTGCTGCCCCCAAATGGACTCTTCCTTCTTAGAGTACCCCCTGCCCCAAGTTTGATTGTGACCCCTACTCTGCTCAGACCACCACTGGGCTCTCTCATGTGTTCCTAGTTTGGGGTCTACTTGGTACTGTGACTAATCCAGACAAGAAATGGCAGAGGTTCCCTCTCATGTCACCCTGACTGGTTGACAGCGACACCTAGGGATATGGGGATTATGAAGCTGAAGGGAAAAAAATGCAGTGATAAGTGTGTGAGGTCACTCAGATGCGTGAGTGACAAGTATGTGCTGTTCCTGGAACTGGGCGCACCTTCGGCAGGCCTCTGATGCTGTCTGGTTAGCCCTCCTCTCTCAGAACCAGGGCACCCTGGAGCCACAGCCTGCTGTCTTTCCTTCTACCCATCTCCTGACACTCCAGTTCTTATGGGTACTTTCCCTTGCCAGTGTCTGGTCAGATAGGAATAAGAAGCACACTGTTTGTCCCCCCAAGTTGCTTATGGTCAGGAACATGTGACAAAAGCAACCTAGAAGGACACACCAAGACCTTGGAGCCATGCACTTCTGGAGGAGCTGGGACAGGCTTCAGAGATTCGGGATTATCAGCTGGACCTTAAGTGGGAGGTGGACCCCTGGGGGGGTGAGAAGTGGGGAAGGGCATTGAAGGGGCGAGAGTTGGCTGAGGCGAAGGTGTCACAGGAGGCCCCCAGCTGCCTGTGGCTGCAGCTGTGGAGGTGGAAATGGGTGAAGAAGGTCAGCTTGGGGCCAGCTGCACAATGCCTGCTGTGCCAGGCTAAGAAGGTCAGACTTACCCAGAAGGCAGTGGGAAGCCACAGAAGGTTTCGAGCAGAAGTGGAGCCAGTGCTATCCAGACTTTCACATCCCTGTGAATCACCAGGGTCTTGTTCATATGGTGATTCTGATTCAGTGGGACTGTGATGAGGCCACGATTTTGCGTTTCCAACAAGCTCTGTGGTGACACAGGTGCTGCGGGACCATGCACGACACTCTGAGCTGCTAGGTCAGTGGAGCCTCTTGACTAGCAAGGACAGCTCCTAGGAAAGCTTCCCTCAGCCCCACAGGCCATACAATGCCACACAGCACACTACATCTTCCCAAGCCTGCAAACATTTTTCACTCACAGATTCTCAGGCCAGTCAGACAGATGAGCAAGGTGCAGGCTCTGATCCTTACTTTCCAAGTTAAGAAGGAGCACACACACACAGTTTGAAAGCAAGATCACTAGGGAGGGCCAGGATACCTGATCAGGGCTACTTCATCCTTGCCACAGCCCATAGGGACTGCCTAGAGAGTTCCCCACAGTCAGCAAGGGCCTGGCCCTGATCAGATGCAAAGGGGGCTTTGAAGGAGAAAGGGGCATTCCAGGGCGCCTCACTGGTCAAACGGGACACAGACCCAGACATCCCCACCTAAGAATGCTTTAATGCCTCTTAATGCTGCCCACGTTTAGGTTTTGTCTACTAAATTGTATTTACTATACTTTGTCTCTCCATTCTTCCTTAATCAGTGGCTTCTATGACTGTCTCCAGAACTTCTGATGACAAGCTACTCGTTTGCCCCTAACTTGATTTCAAAGAAAGCAAAACCTCGAATGGAGCAAGCAG